>CAUYRT010012934.1:0-10688 GCA_963574885.1 Lepilemur ruficaudatus | reverse complement strand
TTCCTTTTCTCTTGCAGGTGGGTTGTTATATTAACACCATAGAACAGCTCTTAAAACTTAATACTAATCTGTAACATGTCAAAGAGGAAGCATCATGCAGAGGTGAATGCTATATTATTAAAATGAGATAGTTCTTTTATTTCAGTCCTATTTCTATTATAACTAATACACTAAATAATACTACTAAAGCTAAATTTATTAAGAATTGCATACTTGCTATGTGCCCAGCACATTTTTTGTCATATTACATTCATTAATGTATCACATTCTTATAAGAGTCTTATGAGTTAGATATAAACTTTTCCATTTTTAAAAGATGAATGAAAGTTTTAAGAGGTTAAACAATTGTTCCAGGGTGACTCAGCCCATGAGCGTTAGAGGCACAAAGCAACCTCCAAATCTCCCAGCATTCCTTGTCACTCTCTATTCATGTCCATATGACTAATCTTAGTATCTTCAGCATAAAATAGCATTAGAACAATGACACTTTTTTTTTTTGAGACAGAGTCTCATTCTGTTGCCCGGCTAGAGTGCCATGGCATCAGCCTAGCTCACAGCAACCTCACACTCCTGGGCTCAGGCAATCCTTCCGCCTCAGCCTCCCAAGTAGCTGGGACTACAGGCATGCACCACCATGCCTGGCTAATTTTTTCTATATCTATTTTTAGTTGGCCAATTAATTTCTTTCTATTTATAGTAGAGATGGGGTCTTACTCTTGCTCAGGCTGGTTTCAAACTTCTGACCTTGAGCGATCCTCCCGCCTCTGCCTCCCAGAGTGCTAGGATTACAGGCGTGAGCCACCGAGCCTGGCCCAATGACACTATACTGTATTTGAATAGTAAATGTAATATGTGAAAGGTCTCCTTTTTTAAAAAAATAATTTGTCATAATAGGCAGCCGTTTTCTTTTAAAATGAGTTTCAATATAACTTTTAAAGTTATGGTGGTTAGGAAAAATTGGGGACTTTAATTTTTTTATTTTTATAAATGTATGGGTTCCATGTGAAATTTTATTACATGTATATATTAAATAATACTTTGTGATCAAGTAAGAGTATTTAGGATGTCCATCCCCTGAGTACATTACATTTTGTTAAGCATGGTCACATTACTCAGCTATCAAGCATTGAATTTCATTCTTCTATCTTCCTGTATGTTTGTACCCTTTAACCCACTTCTCTTCGTCTTCCTCTCCCCATAATTATCCTTCCCGGGCTCTGTTATCTGTTTGTATACTCCCTGCCTCTATGTGACCAAATTTTTAAGCTCTCACATATGAATGAGCACATGCAATATTTTTCTTTTAGTGCCTAGTTTATTTCACTTAAGATAATGACTTCTGGTTCTATCCACATTGCTGAAAATGACACGATTTCATTCTTTTTTATGGATAAATAGTATTTTATTGTGTATATTTACCGTATTTTCTTTATCCATTCATCTATTGATGGACATTTCGGTCAATTCCATGTTTTTGCTATGTGAGTGCAGGTGTTGCTTTGATTTATCAGTTTATCTTACCATTGGGCACTTATTGTTTTGTATGTAAAATTTTAATTCACCAACACTGGAGTTAGATTTGATGATCACTAGGTTGTACCCCTGTAATATTCTGAAATTAAAAAAAATTATGGGAAAAAAACCTGAGGCTCACTTCAGTTAATAAATAGCCCAGATCACCCTGTTTCTAAGCAGTAAAGTCATAAGCTAAACTCAGGTGTGTTTGATTCCCAGACATGCACATTACTTCATATATACATGTACATATATGTGTCTATGTGTGCATTTGGATGTGTGTTTGTGTGTATACAACAAAAGTGGCTAATAATGGGCATTAGGAGCAGTTCAAATGGCTGTGCACTACCTGTACTTCTTTGACCTTCTGGGATGCAGTGTGTCTACACTACAAAAGGTAGCACTGCAAGAAGCAATTGGAGATCCCAAGGAGACAAAGTATATATATATATATATATATATATATAGCTGATTTATTGGATGCTTATCTCTGTCCACTCATTTGTCAGTGAGATATCCCAACTAGAAATAAAGGAAGACTTCCAGACATTCCAAACTTGCCGTTACAAACTCCTGTTATAGATGAGACACTTGTTGGGGTCAAGGTTTTCATGAATACTGACTTGGGATTGGAATCCGTTTGACATGTGCTGCACCACATCTACAGTGCACTGTATGTGGAGCTGGTGATACAGGAGGCCCTGTGTCCTCTGAGCCAAACTGTGCTGTGAGCCTTTCCACTCCTGACCGCAGACTGCATTCTTATGTCTGCTCTCTGCCTTTTTTGTCCACTTTCCCCAGCTAAAGGAAGCACCCTAACCCCACCAACACCTGGGTCCCTTCCTAAACTGTTTAACCTGACAGCCCCCCCACCCTGCAGAACTTCCAGGGCAACAGCTTAACCTGACTCCCTCCCTGGCCTGTGCCCTCCAGCCACTGGAAAGAAGCCCTCCGGAGTCCCTACAACCCGAAAGTAGCCTCTTCTAGTTTTATCCCCTCCTTCCTGTGTGAAAAGCACAGAATAAATTTTTATCACCCTCAAAATATTTTCTGTAAAGGATTTTCTATAAAGGATGTTTTCCTTTTGCTGCACACAATATAGTACAGTATTCATTCACCTCATGGATAAGTGAATCGTAATTATTTCCCCCTGTTATCAAATATTCTTTGAAAAAATATGAAAAGTTGCATAGAATCCATTTTTTAAATAACTGCATTAAAATTAATGAAACTATATCCCAATCTGTTGGATTTAAGTGTTATGAACACAACTATGAGTAATTCTTACAACTACTTCTGGACACTTTTGATGCATATGACCAAAATGGCCTTCAGAAATCTTGAGTTAAGTTATCTTCCTATGAGCAATGCCTGGAAGTGCCTCTTACCAAACACCATAACTAAAATGGGGGAATTATCATTAATAATGAAAAGAAAAGAAGGTCTGATCAATTTTTAGTCTCAAAAATATACTGTAATTATGTAGGTAATCCTTGAGTAACAATGACTTTGATCAATTTTTACATGTTTATTGGTCCCTATACATATTTTCATATTTCTCTTGAAATTTTCATTATTTTTGCATTGATTTATAAGGACTATTAAACATATCAATAACTCATTTTCATGTGTACTGACATTTTACAAGCTTGTGATTTGCCTTATATTTTCATATAATTGTTTACAAATATTGGAGTTTTAATTTATATGTAGTTAAATACATTATTTTCTGGGTGGTTCTTTTTTGCATTTTTAGTTTTGTTTTTATGCTTAGAAAGTTTTTGATAATAAATACTAATGTTTTCTTTAAATAGTTATATTATTTAGCAATTTACTTTTTCTTTTAACTTTCTATTTGGAAATATATCTTTGTTATATAGTGTATACCAGAGAAATATATTTTTAGTCTTTAAAATTTCCAAATTTTCCCATTTGCACCATTTATTGAACAATTCCTCCATTCTTCATGGATTTTCTTTCATTATTCTTCAAAAACAACTTTCTGTTATACATACATGGACAAACAAACACAATCTGTTTCTGCATGTTCAATCTGTTGTATCAATTTGATTGATACATCAATGTTTCTATTCTTGGGGGGACATTTTTTTAACTGTATAGTACATGTACAACTGTGGTCTTCTAGAACTTTTCTTATTTTCTTTCATCTTTCTAACATTATTTTGTATTGTTCTTAATGAACTATAAATGAGTTGAGGGAGAGTTTCTATACGTTTGAATCTTCGATCCACGAAAGTGATTTGATTTACTCAAATCTTCTCTTTCATCTCTGATTTAAGATTTATAATTTTTGTCTTATGATTCTGTACATTTCTTTGTAAATTTAAGGTTAACTTTAAAACTAAAAAGAGTATTATTTTGACTTTTTTTTTGTGATCTCTCTAACTTGATGATAGCTGAACTCGAATTGCAAGGTCTTCTTTAAGTGTTCCTTTCAGTTGCATCGCCATGAACAGTGTTTGAGACTCTCTCTCTGTTATCCAAAATGTCTGGCTTTGCAAACCCATCTTATCACTTATCTGTGTGCCCTTAGCAAGATACTTAAGCTTTCTTTACCTTAATTTCCTCATATATCAAATAGTGATATTAACAGAAAAATTTCTCTAGATTTCTTGTGAAATATAAATAAGTTAATAACAGTAAAATGCTCATAACAGTGTCAAATAATTTTAAGTCTTCATTATGAAATTCCTAAGCCCAAAGGTGTTAGCTATTATTAGTAACATTATATCTTACTACTAAAATGCAATGAGAATTGGAAAGTGGGTATGATGATGAAATGGAGCAGTGATAACAACAAATGTGTTTTGAATCACTCAAATTAATTGACGTAGTCATGTAGACATCAGATACAGTCAGGCATCCAGAATTTTAACAGTCTTGTCAAAACAATCAAGAATATTTTTTGATTCTGGGGAAAAGACCTATGACAGTTGAAGAAGCATAATCTCTAGTGACAATTATTATTTTAATAGAGTTAAAAAGTTTATTCATTGTGATTATAATGATTTTCTCATTATTCATATATATTTTAATAAAAAAGTTTAAATGTAAATTACATAAATTCTTACGTAATTGAATTCTCATCAATTGAGTAAAATCAATTGTTTTAATGTATCTTCATAGATTTTATTTTATGAAAAATATTTTGAGAAATGACACAAACAACTTTAAGGTGAAATGAATTAGTATTTATTTTATTATTTATAAAATATTTTAATCATTAAATATTCACTCCTGATATGAAAAAGTGGTGGATTAAGAAAATCTACACATCCTTCTGCTATAATATCTAGACTACCTGAATGAAATATAAAAATTAATGTTTTGATTTTTTTTTCCATTTCTACCAACTTTGCACTTTCTAATTGTCCATGCTATTTGTTTGAACTATTATGTTGAGCACAGACACTTGTTGAAACTGCATCAAACTACCTTGAGAGAGGTGGGAAAAATAATGATCAGACTACATTGTGTAAAGGCTTTGTGTTCACATACACAATTACGGGTTAAGATTTTGGATTTGAACCAAACTGGAAGCAAGAAATGGAACTACATACATCATAACCCTTGAATAAACCGTTCCAGCATAAAAGGAAGAACCAGCAAATATCTCCCAACTGTTATAGGCAAAAACCAAAAAATACTTGTTTCTTCCTGGTTTTATGGGAGAGTTGATGGGGAATGGAGGCAGGAGTAACTCTCCTGAAAAACTGCAACTATGAGTTTCAGAATCCTTGTGGCTGAGGAATCTTCAAGCAAAGAAAACAACATCAAAAATGGTCACAGGATGCTGTTATCAGGGAACTCCTGGCTGAAACAAGCACAGAAACTTTGGGGAAGGAAAAAAAATGACTCTCAGGAATGACAAGAAGGACAGGTAAATAAATAAACTCATACTTTCACACATTAGGTAAAACCACAGAACAATATTGACAAAAAAGATAATATTAACAGCAAGAGGAGAAAATAACATTAAATGTTACACAAAGTAACAATTATTAGATTTGTATTTAGGTATACTAACTTCAAACATAGCCCAAAGACAATAGAATAATATCATCAAAGTGATCAATAAAAGTAAACGTCAACTCAATTTCTATATCCCATTGAACTAACATATGAGAATAAGAGTAAACAGTTTTTTCTGGAAAATATATTTTGTCACTCACTCATAGTAAAGAGAAATTGAATCTAGGTCAAAGAGAGGAGTGCTAGAAGCAGTATTGCACAATTTATTTCGTAAGTATATGAGTAAATCTGATCATAAACTGTGAAATATAGTAATGATAATTATTACCAACTGAGGTGAATGGATATAAAAACAAGATAAGATTTAGTTGATAAAAAATTTAAAATTCTGACTTCATATTATCCAGAAGGAGGCTAGTAGAGATAGTGATTAAGAAAATTCCAATGTCAAAAATAGTTGTGGAAATGTAAAACTAATTGTTAAAAATATAAATGTAGAAATTTTAATCGCCAAAGCAATATAGGAAATAATAGAAAGTGAAGAAAACATGAGAAATGAAATGGCAAGTAGATAAAGGAAATAAAGGAAAGGTACATCAAATTCAAAATTCAAACTAACATATTAGAAATTATTGGTAGATGTACATATGTATGTATAATACATAATTATTTGTAATATATAATCACAATATATATCAGTGTATATTGCAATGTATACTTAGAAATAAAGATTAGAGAGTTAGAATATTTAATAAATGAATTTATATATATTTGTATGTATATATATTTATATACTAAACAATGTATGTATATGTATGTGCAGATTAGTAATTAAAGAGAACAATTACATATATTATTTCTGTGGTCCACAGAACGATAAAACTCTCCTTAACCTGTATATTGATATATTGGTACAAAGCATTGAAATTATAAAGCAAACTCTTCACAATGAATAAAAAGAATTGACAAAACTGAGCAATGATATAAAATATTTTAATTAACATACTTAACAAATTTGATCTAAAGAACATATGTAGGATCTTAGTCTAACAATTTAGGAAATGCTTTTCTTGGACATCCATGGAATATTTAGAAACATTGACCATATGTTAAGCCACAAAAGAAATCTCAGCAGAGACTTAACAAATGACTTTAAACAAAATGTGATTTCTTATCTCATGGCATTAGAACCCAATTATGAAGAGATAAAACTCAATACTTTACTTTTAGGAACTTAAAAAATATTCCAAAATAATTCATTAAAAATTTTATATGAAAAATAGGTCACATGAATACAAAAACAGAGTATTGCAGTATTTCTAGGATACCGATAAAGTCTTAATAGCATTTAGAGGGAAACTTATAAGGATAGATTCATATATTGTAAAAGAAGAAAATCATATATTATGTATACAATTCAAAAAGCTTCATAAAGAAGAAGATAATCAATTGATAGGTGTAGAAGGCAGTCAATATATGTAATTGTTAAATTTAATAAAGTTAAAACAAAAGCAAAATGTGGGTGACAAGAAAACCATTTTCTTATAAAGGTAATTCAATAGAAAACCTCCTATGGTATGATTGATTAATTAAGACCAGGAAAGTTACAAATTATATAAATGATGTTAAATATTTATTAACATGATATTTTAAATATCATGAAGCAATATTAAAAATCAATTATATATTATTAATGTTAAAATTTTAAATCAAAGACAATTTTTACAAAAAGCAATTGTCTAAGTTAACACATTAAGAAAAAGAAAACAGACCTATAGGTACTTATATACATGAACCACACATGATTTTTTTAGGGGGATTCTATTAAATTTTCAGTAAATAGATTATCTATATTATCTAAATTGTTCCAAATGATAGAATTAGACAGAACTCCTTCACTCATTTTATAATTCATGTAAAAATTTTCACTATATACAAAATCAAATCAAAATGGATGAAAGGCTTAACTATATGACCTGAAACTAGGAAACTACTAAAAGAAAACATTGGGGAAATTTTTTAGGACATTGGTTTGGAGAAAACATTTTGCATTAAGAGCTCAAAAGCAAAGGCAACAAACATAAAACTAGGATTATGTCAATTTAAAAAGCTTCTTCTGAATAACAAAGAAACCAATCAACAGAGTGAAGAGACAACCTACAGAATGGGAGAATACATTTGCAAACTATCTATCCAACAAGTGATTAATAACCAGAATATCTAAGGAACTCAAATAACTCACAGCAAAAATGAAAATAACCTGATTTTAAAAATGACAAATGATTTGAACACATCTGAAAAGAAGACATACGAATGGCCAACAGGCATATGAAAAAATGCTCAACATTACCAGTCATCAGGGAAACACAAATGAAAAATGAGATATGATCTTACCCCAGTTAAAATGGCTATTATCAAAAAGACAAAAATAACCAATATTGGCAAGGATGTGGAAAAAAAGGGAATGCTAGTACACTGCTGGTGGGAATGTAAATTAGTACAGCTACTATGGAAAATCGTACGGAGATTTCTCAAAAAAACTAAAAATATATCTACCGTATGATCCACGCATCCCATTCCTGGATATACATACACACACACACACACACACACACACACACACACACACACACACAAAAGAAAGGAAATCGTTATATTCAAAAAATATCTGCATGCCTATGTTTATTGCAGCACTATTCACAATACCAAAGATATGAAATAAACCTAAGTGTCCATTAGTGGATAAGTGGGTACCGAAAATGTGGTGTATGTACACAATGCAATATTATTCATCCATAAAAAGGAATGAAATTCTGTCACTTGCAGCAACACGGGTGAAACTGGAGGTCATTGTGCTAAGTGAAATAAACCAGGTAAAGAAAGGTATGTATCGCATGTCTTCACTTATACATGAGAGCTAAAAAAGTTGATCTCATTGGTGTAGAGAGTAGATGGTTACCAGAGGCTGGGAAGTGTGGTTGCGTGGGACAAAGAGAGGTTGGTTAATGGGTACAAAAATGTAGTTAAATAGAAGGAATAAGTTCTAGTTTCAATTGTACAGTCAGATGACTATAGTTAATAATTTATTGTGTGTTTCAAAATAGCTAGAAGATTTGAAATATTTGAACACAAAAAAAGATAAGTTTTTGAGATGATGGATATTGTAATTACACAAATTTGATCATCACCCATTGTATGCAAGTATCAAAATATTATATGTATCCCATAACTATGTACAACTATTATGTACCAACAAAAAGAATAATATTAATAATTATTTCAGAAAAGATAAGAAGCCTATAAAGGAAGAATACTATATACAAAGTTCAACTATAATTTTTTTTATAATATATGAATCTATCCTTATATTACAAAAACCCAAACAGATATTGTGCTTAAAGTAAAATCTCACATGTAAACCCACAGATACCCACCCTCACCTTATTTAATAAACATTGAACTGTTCTAGCCTGTGCATCAGGCCAAGAAGAATAAATCAAAGGACAAAAACAGCATTTTCATTATTAACAAATATATTTTATACATAGAAAAGTCAACATGTGCTATAGGTACATAATTTTAACTAAGTACTATGTTTAGGAAGTTTGCTGCTTATTAGAACAATATACAGAAATCAAAAGTGATCAAATGCATTAAACAGTAAGATCACTACCATCATTGTTTGGTTCCTGGTGTAAAAATAACAAGAAAGGGATTGTTGCTGTTTAATTTTTAAATAAGCTATGATTTATTTAAATATTTCACTTTACATATTTTCTTATTATTCATGACATTGTTAATCTTGTTTATAATGTTATGCTCTTTTTCCTTAAACAAAATATTCCATGTTTCATGTTATGACAAATAAAACTCAAATCAAAGTATGGTGTATATTTAGTTTTTGAATAAATCATAAAAATTGACAACACATACTAGTGATTCTATATAAAATATGTTTATACTTGTAAATTTTTCTCAGACAATCTCATAATTTTGTTCATAAAGTAAATTAATCATAATCCTGATCTAGGAATTTATTGCTTCAATTGGGTTAAACTTATATTGTTTTCTTCTTTAAAACCAATTGGAAACCATCGAAATATCATAAGGCTTTTTTTCATTCTGGTAAAAAAGCACATAACATAAAATTTACCATCTTTACCATTTTTCAGTAAGGGCATTACAGTAGTATTGACTATACGTATATTGTTTACACACTATTTTTTGGCAGCAATTGCTAATTTACCATGCCAAAGGTGGGTTTAACTGTATTTCAAGTATAACTTGTCAATTGAATTTGTAATGTTTTTGTAGATACAGTCTTAGAATCCAGTTTTCCCTCTTCGAAGATTTTTAGCTATAATGAAATCACCTTGAAGTTCCTCATTGAATTATGCCTCTCTGTGTACATCATTTTATTGAAGTTGTTTATTTTTTATTTGAGGGCAACTTTGACTTCCTTTTCTCAATTAAACTGATTAACTGAAATATATGTATAAATCATATATAATTTAAAATATCTAAATATTCGATAGATTCAATAGCCATATAAAGTAATACATTGAGGTAATAATGTTTTAATTTTTATTGATCAATTACTTACAGGACAGCTAAAGAAACTGTCACTAGAGCAAATAGACTACCCACAGAATAGGAGAAAATATTTGCTCTTTACACCTCCGACAAAGGTCTGATAACAAGAATCTACCTAGAACTCAAAAGAATTAACAAGAAAAAATCAAACAACCCCATTTATAAAAGGAGATGAACAGAAACTTCTCCAAAGAAGACAGAATAATGGCCAAAAATCATATAAAAAAATGTTCATCATCTCTAATCATTAGAGAAATGCAAATCAAAACCACAATGAGATACCACCTAACCCCAGTGAGTCTGGCGTCTGTCAAAAAATCCCAAAACAACAAATGCTGGTTAAGATGTGGAGAGACAGGGACACTCTTCCGCTGTTGGTGGGACTGCAAATTGGTGCAACCTTTGTGGAAAAGAATTTCGAGATTCCTCAAAGAGCTAAAAATACAATTACCATTTGATCCAGCAATAGCATTATTAGGCATCTACCCAAAAGAGCACAAGACATTCTATGATAAAGACATCTGCACCTGAATGTTTATGGCAGCACAATTCACTATTGCTAGGTCATGGAAACAACCCAAGTGCCC